>JAMQGT020000033.1:0-30444 GCA_024447675.2 Pterophyllum scalare
TGCACGCCCCACTTTTCAGTTTTTTATTTGTTAAAAAAGTTTGGCACATCCAATAAATTTCATTCCACTTCACGATTGTGTCACACTTGTTGATTCTTCACAAAAAATTTAGATTTTATATATTTATGTTTGAAGCCTGAAATGTGGCAAAAGGTTGAAAAGTTCAAGGGGGCCGAATACTTTCACAAGGCACTGTATATGTCCAAATTTGGGTTATACAGTTTTTTTTAGGCAAATTGGAGATGGTCGAAGTAGAAAGCCCATGATGACTTGAGATTGAGAGATCCCTTAATAAAAGCAGGTTTTTGCAGTTTTTGGCTACGGTATAGCCTGTTTGGAAGTGCTGTCAGAAGAGATCATGGCAGCATCACTTAGCTTTGCAAAGCTGCATCTGAACAAACCACAAGACTTCTGGAACAATGTCATTTGAGACCAAAGTGGAGATGTTTGTCCATGATGCAGAGTGCCATATTTGGAGTAAACCAAACTCAACATATCAGCACGAACCCCTCAGCACAGTAGCTGAGGATTGATGATTTGGGCACCTTGCACTCTAATATTGGACTATGAACTCCTCTGTATACTAAAATATTCTAGAGTCAAATCTGTCCTGCACCTAACTTGGACCAAACTGGGTCATCAGCAGGACAATGATCGCACGCACAGCAGCAAATCTCCAACAGAATGGCTGAAAAAGAAAAGAATCAAGGTGCTGCAACAGCCCAAGTCCAGACTTCAACCTTATTGAAATTCCTCCACAATGATGTTAAAGACTGAGAAATTCATACAGGACGCCATTACATCAAGTTATTGTTGCTGAGATGTTTTTTATTATTGGGGGAAGAAATGGAACTGATGATATATGCAGGCCTCACATGCTAGCACATACTGTGGATGTTATATGTAATATTTACATCTGGAATAAAATGTGATGAGTGAATAAAAATTGATTAATTTATTAGGCTACATAGCTGCTTACAAAATGACACTGAAAATATTGCATTCCAAGAACAATTTAAATTTCAAGACACACTAAACCCAGAGTAATTGTCATGGTCCAGGGCCATGTGCCCAGCGTCTGGTGTTTGGTTAAGTTTTCAAATTGATTTCCTAGTTCCCTTTGTTCCTGTCTTACCTGCGTCTGTATTCTTTTGTCTGTCCTGGCCCTCTGTCATGTCTCTGGTCTTACGTGTTTTTGTTGTGTTATTTCCTGTGTGGTGTGTCAAATCTGCATTTCTGTCTCCATCTAGTTGTTTCCTGTTTTACTTTGACAGTCCTTTGTGTTTAGTTTTGCTTCCCCTTTTCTCGTCTGTGTAATTACATTCAGCTGTGCCCCTCACTTGTTGCCTGTTCACTGATTACCTAGTGTGTGTAATTAAGTCCTCAGTCTGTGTCTGTACCTTGTTGTGTCATCATCGATGTATCCCTGCTGTGTGTCACCTTGCCTGTTAGTTTTGTTCAGAGTTGGCACCTGTCCAGCCCAGTAACTTGTATTCTGTATTCCTGTCATTCTGCAAATAAATTGCCTTTAAGTTCAGTTCAGCATTCTGAGTCCTGCAACCTGGGGTCCACCCTCATTTGCCAAAAAGCAACACTATGACAAGGAACTACAATTAAGATTTTTATTTTTTTTTACTTCCAGCAATACTTTATTTATTAAACTAAACTCATTAAACTGAGTTTTAATGTTGATACAATATGAGAGTATTTTAAGGAACAAGAGAGTTTTAAAAGATTTAAAGTTTTCAGTATATTTCTCATACATGGGTCAAGCCTAGATAAGTTGGATAACAATTACCTGCATTATGTTAAATTAATAGATTACAAAAATAGCATTTAAAACAAGAAATACACGTTAAAAGTGTCACAGTGTAAGAGCTAGAATTTTAATAAAATTAATATTTGTTTCAGTTTCAGTCTGTAAAATAAAGACTTAAATTGCAGTTGACATGGGACCAAATAATCAGAAGATTTAAGGAATAAAAAACAGAAACCTAGGATAAATAAGGACAAATGACAATAATTCAGATGTGGTTTTATTTTGTAAAATGATTTTAGACTACAACAGCATGAGCCGGCAGCCCAAATATAGGAGGCTGGAGTCCTTGCTGTAGGGGTCTGGGTGCCATTGCCCCTTACTCTCTCCCCATTTCCTGTCTACTACTTCACTGTCCTGTCTATGATTCAACATCAAGCACTTACATTTTACCAAATATTAAACTTTTACATATGATTCGGATTTTGGTCAGATTCAGTCCATACAGTACAGGATTAAAGAGCGGTGGGCATATGAGCCAATATAATGATAAAAAAATCCGCAGCATATTTGGAACGTGTCTCATGTTGAATCTACTTTGTGCAATTTCAAAGAAGGAACCACACGAAAAGTTGAGCAGAGAAGCGAGGTGAGGCATGCAGGTACTGACGGCTTTCTGTCGGGTCTGTTTGGATCCAGAAAAACACACTTTAAGGATCCTCATGTAGGTGTAGAAAATCAAAGAGACAAAGCATGCTATTATGAGAGAAGTGTAAATAAGTCCATAGATGTTATTGACTGTGGTGTCAGAACAGGCCAGTTTAACAATGGAGTAGTTGTCACAGTACACTTTGTTAATGATGTTCCCACACAGCTGCAGAGGAGCACTCAGAGAAATCAAAACACTGATCTGCAAGAAATGGACATAACCATGTTAAAACAATAAACATGGCAATCTTCCTAGGAGTCATGCATGGGTGATATTGAAGAGGACAGCAGATGGCAAGATATCTGTCATAAGACATGACGGCTAAGTTAGTGAACTCTACAGCTGCATATGTGTGAACACAGAAAACCTGCAGGAAGCACAGAGGAGCAGAAACAGTGTGATCATCAGAGAGGATCTGAATCAGGAGGAATGGAAACAGCCCTGTGCTACCATACAGCTCATTTACAAACAGGCTGCACAGAAACATGTACATAGGTTCATGTAAGCTTCTGTTCACACAGATAACCACAATCAGCAAGACATTGGCAACAATAATGAAAATATATAAAAACACAATAACTATGAACAGTAAATATTTCAAAGCCCCGCTGTCAAGGTAGGCAGTGAGTGTGAAATATGAAACCTGTGACGAGTTCATCATGATCCGCTTTGTACTTTTACAACACATCATTTAAACTGTGCACAGAATGAACCACATTTAAGGATCAGGATCACCCTGATGTAATCTGAAAGTAAGTCCCTCCCAACTGCACTGAATCACTCTTTGTTTTTATCCTTTTTATTGTAGCATTGACTACGTGATACTGACTGAGAAAACAATATTTCAAAGTAGCAGTTTTAGAAACCAGTGGAAATATTTGACTGGGTGTTTCAAAGAGAATGAGTCTTTTTCTTTTGTTTCATAAATAAATATAAACCATAATAATCATTTAATTTAATGTACACGATACAGTGGTGTTAAAATGTGTTTGCCCCCTTCCTCATTTCCTGTTTTTTTGCATGTTTGTCACACTTAAGTGTTTCGGAACATCACACCAATTTAAACAATAGTCAAGGACAACACAAGTAAACACAAAATGCAATTTGTAAATGAAGGTGTTTATTATTAAAGGTGAAAAAAAATCCAAACCATCATGGCCCTGTGTGAAAAAGTGATTGCCCCCTAAACCTAATAACTGGTTGGGCCACCCTTAGCAGCAACAACTGCAACCAAGCGTTTGCGATAACTTTCAATGAGGCTTTTACAGCGTTCTGGAGGAAAAGTCTTGGGGATCATCAAGATGTGTTTTGGAAAGATTGAGACGAGCTTTAATGTTCTTTTTGCTCAGCAGTGGTTTTCTCCTTGGAACTCTGCCATGCAGGCCATTTTTGCCCAGTCTTTTTCTGATGGTGGAGGCATGAACGCTGACCTTAACTGAGGCAAGTGAGGCCTGCAGTTCTTTGGACGTTGTTGTGGGGTCTTTTGTGACCTCTTGGATGAGTCGTCGCTGCGCTCTTGGGGTAATTTTGGGCGGCCGGCCACTCCTGGGAAGGTTCACCACTGTTCCGTGTCTTCGCCATTTGTGGATAATGGCTCTCACTGTGGTTCGCTGGATTCCCAAAGCTTTGGAAATGGCTTTATAACCCTTTCCAGACTGATATATCTCAATTACTTTCTTTCTCAATTGTTCCTGAATTTCTTTGGATCTCGGCATGATGTGTAGCTTTTAAGGATCTTCTGGTGGACCTTACTGTGTCAGGCAGCTCCTATTTAAGTGATGTCTTGATTGAGAACAGGTGTGGCAATAATCAGGCCTGGGTGTGGCTAGAGAAATTGGACTCAGGTGTGAAAAACCACAGTTATAGTATGTTTTAACAAGGGGGGCAATCACTTTTTCACACAGGGCCATGATGGTTTGGATTTTTTTTCACCTTTAATAATAAACACCTTCATTTACAAATTGCATTTTGTGTTTACTTGTGTTGTCCTTGACTATTGTTTAAATTGGTTTGATGTTCCGAAACACTTAAGTGTGACAAACATGCAAAAAAACAGGAAATGAGGAAGGGGGCAAACACTTTTTCACACCACTGTATCTTTTTGACGTCCACAAAGCCATCCCATGCTTTAGCAAACCAGCAAGCTGTGGGTGTGTTGGTCAGTTTGGTCCTCTGAATGCGTGAGTCTTATTTTTGGTTATGTAGAAGTTGTAGAAGTTTTGCTTCTTGTAATTCTAATTCTTTTTTTTTTTTGAGTTATTTGGACTGAATTCAAAGCTGAATTTAACAATGTCTCAAGATCTACTTCTTCAGATGGATCTGGTTTCTGCTGCTCTTTTTTTTTGTTGCAGTAGGAGTGGCTAAACTTCTCTGACCATGAAATAAATAGTCAGACAATTTTTACTGTATGTCTGAATGTGTTGTGATGCATGTCAGTGTAGACATATAACAGCAGGTCACACATTATATGTGATACCATAATCTCACTAGATTCCAAATGAATTGTTGCTGATGCTTTAAATTCAGACAACACATTGCTTAGTTCTTGTTGACACAAATCGGTAATCCGTACTTGCGTATTTGTCATCTTCTAGGCTGATGATACATACATGCAGCTGAAGAAAGACTTGGAGTATCTGGATTTAAAGGTAAGAAAGATAATGATAGAGTCGATCACCTGATTCCTGTTAGTTATTTTAACTAATTATTTCCTTGAAGTATTTTCCTTCTGCTGCGCCTTTTCTGACATGAACTGTCTCTAGCTCAATCTAACACACGTGATGATTCTTACTGACAACCACTTCCTTCACTCTGGCCCTTGTTGATCTGTTGAACCACAGCGGCTACAAATGCCGTGGCTACAAAAGGCGATGTTCAAGCGACTGTGTGGGATTAAACATCCCCATGTACTCGGAATGATCTTCTAACTCTTTGAGTGGTTTTAGAAGCATCTCACAAAAGCAGCCGCCATTTTGTGATTGCGGCTTTGTGTCTTTGTGATTTTTGACTCCCAGATCAGAGCTCTAGAGCCCCTGATCCTCGCAGTTCACAGTTTACTACTGCACTGCACTGCTGGGCCTCTCAGGCCTCTAATGAACGTAAGCTCTGTGTATGTGCGCACGTATGTATGTCCAGTATGTGTACTATATTAAAAGATATAGAATTGTCTGTAGTATGCTTGTTTGTGTGTGTGTGTGTATTTCTGCTTGTGCATGTTTGCATAGTGTTCAGAGGGACACGAGCTCATAATCTGTGTGTATGAGGTGTGTGTATGTTTAGAGAGTGTGTGTTCTAGATAGACCATCCCATTGCCTACAGCACTGCATCTACAGCTTGAACGGAATATAGTGTCCTTTGTCCATGTGATCTTCCTGCCTTCACACAACCCCCTCCCACCATGTGGAGATGTTGATGGCGCTGTTGAATAGTGGGCATGGGATGGCTCGGCAGTGCATGTGTTGTGGCTGTGGCTGTGGCCCGGTGGTTGAAAAGCCAGCTGCTTCTACCATCGTCTCTGAAACGCTGCACCTCCTTGACAATGATGCAAGGCTCTACTGTGTCATATTTATTTTTTTTTTTATTCAAAAAGAAAAGGAACACACTCCTAAAAAAAATAATAATAATAATAATAATTTCTAGCCATAAGAAAAAGAACGTTCACCAGTGACTTTTATTGTTTTATTGTTAAACATGGTGCAAATGTACTATATTATGATATTTTTAAAGCTAGCAAGTGTAATGCTAGTAAACCTCACAGTGGGCATCTGAATTCAGCTCCATGGTGCATTCCTCAAACATCTGTTTTTCACTTCCAGAAAAAAAAAAGGTGGAAACAGATAAGTCATTTTGTGCAGAGCTTCAAAGTCTCCATAGCCATTTTGTTGTTCATGGCAAGAGCTGATTTTGTGTGGCAAAACTCTCATACTGTTATGTACACAAGGCTAAGGGAACGTGTCATAGATGGCCCGTCTTAGCCCGTAATAGTTTGTAGCTGGTCTCTGTGTTGTGCATTTCCCTTATTTCAGCACAGGTGTACTATTCCGTGGAGACATACACCTTTGTTTTTTTTGTTTGTTTGTTTTACCACAGCACTAATATCTTGTAATATTAATTTTGAATTTCCAGGTAGCTGGAAGTCAGGCACTGAAGGAGTCAGGAAAACCTGTCAAGGTTGCAGAAAGTGATGTGGATGTAAGTACGAGCTTATTGTAGAAAAAACAAAAAAAAACTTTAGAAAGTGTGATGAGGTTATATTTTGGTTATATTCCTGTTACTTTATGTCTTGAGAACCTTTTAAAAGTTCAGGTGGCTCTGAAAATGTTTATTATTTGATCTTGTTTCAAAGATTTTGTTGACATTTCAGAGTAGAATTTTTTTGTTGTTTCCATTGCATACTGCCTTCACTTGAATAGAAAAACAAGCATGTACATTCAATGATTTTTCTGTTTGATGCATATTCAGAGTATTCCTAAACAGGCTTAATGTTTTTATGTAATATTTGAAACAATCAAATGCGCTGGTTCTTTGTTGTCTGCCCTTCAATCAAATGAAGACGGAATTCTAGTTTCTGATTGTCATGGTTCAGTTGGGAGAAAAGCGAGGGTAATTCAGGAAAAACAAAATATGGATGCTGTGGAAAAAGCGTGGGTGGACACTTAGCTTTAAGGAGAAAACATCTTGTAGAGAATGTTAATAGTTAAATGCCATGAGTCTTTCAGGTTGATAATTCCCTGCAGCTTTTCAAACGGTCTTTGTTTTCTCTTATGAAAATATTTCTCACGATTTGCTTCACACAAACTGTTTATTTAAAATTTATGAGCGCATTGTCTGCAATGAATATTTGAGTAGTTCCAACAACAACATCACCATGGAGACAACATGTAGATTAATAATTCAGTGGAATATAAAAACTAGTGTTTACCCACTGGACATATTTACCCATTCATATGGATGGGTAAATATGTCCAATCTTTTGACTGGTACTGTGTGTGTGTGTGTGTGTGTGTGTGTGTGTGTGTGTGTGTGTGTGTGTGTGTGTCTGTGTCTGTGTCTGTGTACTTTATTACATGCATGTTGTGATGCTGTTTTAAAGCAGGATGATGAAGCGATTCCGCCTTTGCTTTCAGTTCAATCAGAGATTAATTAACAAGGCTCTGAGACTCTGATACTGTAATTAAACATGTCAGGTGGGTTGCACCCACTTTGTTTAATTGAATCACTCACAGTAATTTTAAGTACACCAGAACAAGGCAGGGGAGTTGTGGGGCTGTGAATATCAAGTCTGCACAACCTGTATGCATTAAAAAGGACGTACGTATGCATAAGTATGTGTGCTCACACGTTACTCTACATGTTCACACATACTTAAGTCCAGATACATGTTTTTGAACTTACTAACTGCACCTGCAGAGATAAGAGGAAGTTGTAATTAAGTAAATGAGCCACTTAATTACCAGAGGTCAAGGCACACACACACACACACACACACACACACACACGTGCGCACGCACACTTTTGGTGTGCACTTCACAGATGTTGTATATGTGAGAGTGTACAAAGCACCCACTCCATCCCCATGCCTGCCTACTCAACTCTTTGTCTCCATCTGCAGGTTAAGTTGAGTCGGTTATGTGAACAGGACAAGATCCTAAAGGATCTGGAGGTGAAGATCAGCTCCCTGAAGGATGACAAGGTACACACTGATAGTTACAAAGACTTTAAGTCAGCCATAGCATGACATTCTACCCACTGAAGTCAGTCAGGTGAATCAGTCTGACCTTGACTTATCAGACTGGATGTAAAGTGTTACAAAATTCAAAGAAATATTACGTAACAGTGCCCCTTTCTATAATCAGTTGAGATACATTGGAGTTTGGTAACTGAGAATGATGCAGCTATCTTTATGGCAGCACACACCAGACCCTCAGAGTCAAAACTGGAGAACAGGAGAATCTGAATACAATAAAAAGTGAATTGCAAAAGTATGTTGATACCATAGGGTTTGGAATAAAACCCTGACCACATATAGCTCAAGGATCTAGCTTAGTCTAAGTCAGATGTTATCTTATGGCAACTCCGTGGAAACATGCTGCCCTCTGGAGGTATTTTAAAATATTTATCTGCTGAATTGTATCTTCTTGTGTATCACGCAGTATTCTACAAACAAACCAAGGGTCGGTTGCTCTCTGTTGACCTCATGCTCATCCAAATCTTACCCTTTCAGGACAAGCTGGAGAGCGTACTAGATGTGTCCCATCAGCAGATGGAGCAGTACCAGGAACAGCCAGCCCATGCCCACAAAATCGCTTACCAGCAGAGGCTGCTGCAGGAAGATCTGGTGACCATCAGGGCGCAAATATCCCGCGTTTCCACGGTATCTGTTTCTACGAACGCATGTGTCTCAGTGCATACAGATGCTTGTGATTGTGTGCCCTATGTTTAAGAGTGTCTGCAACGTGACTAGAATTGAGGTCGTATGTATGTGTGTGTGTGTGTATGTATGTGTGTGTGTGTGTATATATATATATATATATATATATATATATATATATATATATATATATAAATGTTTCTGAGTAGAGTATTTATTTATTTTTTTATTTATTCATTATGTTGTAATGTGCTACTCTGTTGACTGTGGGGTTTTTTTTTATTTGAAAATGTGCATCTAGGGATGGATGACTCATCTACTGCAGACCAAATCTACCTACAGGCACAGATAAAATAAAGGAACCTGAACCTGGTATTAATACTATGTATTAAAAGGCTTTCTGCATGTGTTTGTTTAATGCAGGAGATGGCACATGCCTGGGAGGAGTACAGCAGGCTTGAAAATTCAGTAGAGCAGTTGAGGTTAGCACTGCAGGCACAAATGAACCACAGCGCCTCCACTCAGGTAAAACCTGTTACTGCATGTCAGAGCAGAGCCAAACTAGCTCTGGATTTTCAGTTGAAACATACAATTTAGTCATAGCCTGGATTTTATATTGCACTTCTGTTTTTTTTCCTCCACTCTATTCATTTTGTCTTTCCAGACAATTGGAACTTTTATTAACTAAATATCAGATTGAATTTAAGATTGTCTCTCTACATCACCATAGTCAATACGATATGCAACCGTCAGCATATTATTCAAGTGCAGACTTTCAGCTTCAGAATATAATAATGAAAATAATAATTTCTTAGACTTATATAGCGCTTTTCAAGGTACTCAAAGCGCTTTACAACTCTGTGCACCATTCATTCACACCTCAATCATACTTGGTGGTGGAATATAATAGAAACACTGCATTACCCACTTTGGAATTGCAGCTATTTCGACATAGTTTCTCTGTTTTCATATGCTCAAATGCAAGTGAACAACTGAAGAGCATGCAGTTTCATGGCCAGGTGTGTCATCTTTAATAGTCTGGAGCCAACTGCAAGTACTTAAATCAATCAATAGATCAGTTGTGGTCTAGAAAGTTGTTGATGTAAGTAGAAGAGGGCATCATTTGGCCAATAAAAGCAAAAGACCTCTCAGAGAGAGCAGAATTCAGTAGTTTGGTTTCTTAAAAGGGAATGCAGAAACGAACACAACACCACTAAAAGACCTGGAAAATCCCAGAAGAGAACTAAAGTGGATGATAGCAGAACATTTTCCTTGGCAAAGAAAAACCCCTTTTCCAGATTTATCCTAGGAGCTCTTGAGAAGATGGATATATGACTGAGTAACACTCAAAAACAGAAACATATCAGTACAGCATTCAGTGGTTTTGCACATTTCCACATTTGAGACTGCAAGTCTGCACTAACACGCACGGCTCAGTTGTTTCATTTCAAGTCCAGTGTGTTGGTGCACAGATCAAAATTAAGAAGAAGAAGAAAAAAAAGTGCCATTCTCGAAAAACATTCTTTTTTTTTAAACAAAACAAAAATATTAACCTGACGACAGTTACAGGCCAGATGTTGTAAATGGTCCCAAGGTGACATTGACAACCAAATGAAACCACACCAAAAATCAGATAACTGGAATCATCCTATGACATCATCCCTGTACTGATTTTATCACTGTGTTTTCATAAAGCAAGAGAAAGCTGAGATGAAGCGCGAGCTGTGGAGGATTGAAGATGTGATGGCCGGACTGAGTGCCAGCAAATCCAACTACAAGATTACCATTGACTCTGTCCTGAACCCAGGTAGAGAGCCCCAAAAAAAACCAGACCATTAAATGGAGCGACTGATAACGATAACCAGTTAGTCATTAAGATCCAGTAAAGGCCTTCACTCATTCTTAAAGATCTTAATCTGAATTTGGCACACCCTACTGGTTCGCTGCAGAGCTGAAAATAGTAGGAAAAATGTCACAGCGCTCACATGGTCTTAATATTTTAAATGCATTTAATATTTTGTGCATCGAGTATATCTATGTGGTTTCACTTCTCACGCACCTCTGAAGTAGATCCATGAGTACTCTCCAGCCAAACTTGGATTGAAAATACATTTCTTTTACTCCTTCTCAGTGTGAATTGATAAGAAATTCTCTCAATTTTTGAGTGTAAATCTTGACAAATGTCTTGCATTTAAAAGCTAAAATTTAATTTCACACACCCCACCAGAGAGGAAATTAGTGCCTTCGGTGTCAGAACCAGCAGTGCCTTCCCCCAGTGCAGAGATCCAGCCTCCTCCTCGCAGCTCCATCCCCAACATCCACTCTTATACTTTGCCTCACAGCACTGTGCCAAAGTGGGTGAGTGTCACAGTTCTGCATGTAAAAACTTCAGTCAGCTGAATGTTAACTTTCACAAAGTTGCTGGATTTTTTCTCTTTCTGCTTGAGTAACCTTAACCAGAAAATAGTCCCTCTCAAAATAGAAGTACTTTAAAATAGAAGTAAATGTGTATTGGCCTGGTTGCTGCCCAGGCCGAGGAGAGCGCCCCACCAAGGCCACCACTGCCTCGCCTCTACGACTACGAGGATACACCACCTGTGGTCCCGCCCCTCCCCAGAGAAGCCTCAGTTATCCGCCATACATCAGTGCGTGGGCTGAAACGCCAGTCAGATGAGAGGAAGAGGGACAGGGAAAGTGGGCAATATGTTGTTAATGGGGACTGTAAGGTATGCTATCATTTACTCAATGTTTTGTTTGCTCTGTGTGCGTTCTTTGCAGTTTGGGTCATTTAAATATTTCGTGTAATAATATGTAATATTTATTCCGTGTGGCCAAAGAAGGCTATTCAGTCCAACTTCCTGTTTAAATTTTTCTGGTTTCAGGCGGACTTGCGTTCATACCTGAGTGAACCAGAGCTGCCAGGGGTGAACCACCACAACACGGGGTCCGACACTGACTATCAGTATTTCTCAAGTAAAGGTATCTGAAAAGTAACATGTAAATGTACAGCATGTGTTTTGTCCTGTCTCATTCCCTTCACCCCTCCCTGAACCTGTTTCCGCCAGAGGTTTCTTCCTGTTAAAAGGGAGTTTTTCCTTCCCGCTGTCACCAAGTACTTGCTCATAGGGTTTGTTTGCTCATTGTTTTGATTGTTGGGTCTTCTTTAATTATTGTAGGGTCTTCACCTTACTATATAAAGCACCTTGAGGTAACTGTTGTGATTTGGCACTATGTAAATAAAATTGAACTGAATTGAATTAAATGAAATGTATTGACTGGAAAATGTTTCCTGTTAACCTAGATTACACCATTTGATTGCAGCCAGTGATTTCCCAGCAGCGTTGTGTAGTCTTGCTACAGCATATTTTAAATACCATATAAATCCTGGATACATACTAAGTTAGTATTTAAAACTGCAGAACAGATGTGTATTATGATGGATTGCATTGTAAAAGATGGAGGCATTAAGAGACTGCACTCTCTGCAAGCATTAAATAAATTCATAAGAGGATTAAAAGAGAAAATATATGTAGGAAAATACTTCTGTTAATTAGAAATTAAGATGAAGTCTCTTTAGAGTATTCATCAGTTAAAATTTTAAAAATTTGCTTATTAAATGGTAAATCAACTGGTACTTACAGAGCACTTTTCTAATAAACCTTCCTTTAGTTACAGAATTATCACCACTTACAGTAGAGGAGCCCGGTGTTTGAAAGTGGATGTTACTCTGGATTTTAATTAAAATTTCTTAAAATCCAAAATGTGACATTTTTTTTATATATAAAGAATCTGATTTTGTAAATAATTTTTAAGTTTAGCAATTACATAAAGGTATTTTTTTTAATGTTGATACCTTGATAATATTGTAACATCTCATACAACAAGGCATTTAACATTTTATTTATACAAAGTCCATATTCTTAGTACATATTCCATATATACATTTTCACTGAATGAATTTTCAGATTTGTGCAAACCAAACCAAGCTGTGCTGATTTGTGTCCCATTGTTGCTGTCGACTAGGTCTGTCGGGCTCCTCATCTCGACAGAACCAGTCCAACTCCATCTCATCCTATGTCACCCTGAGGAGAGGACCCGGGAGCTCTGCAGCAAAGGTGAGTAAAGACAATAAGCTGGAGAAACTCAGGGTGTGTTTGTTTTCTACATGCCTAGTTTTGTTATGAGTACTTATGTTTGATGACATGTTTGTGTTTAATGTGTAACGCTGACACCACTGAAAAATCTCCCATATCCACTATTCAATAAACACAACCTCCTCACAATTTAGACATTATGTTTGCAGACTGTCTGTGTGAGCAATAGCAGCAGATAGTCTCTATATCTATATCCAGGCAAATTGAGTTTTAGTTCTGAAAGTTTTTTTTTTTAATAAATCGGTTGCTTTTACTTCTGCTGCTATTTTACTGTTCTGTTTGTTATTGTGTCCTATTTTGTTTTCTGCCCCTTTTGATCTATGTCTTATTGGCTGGGTCCAGATCTTTGAATGTGTCCAGTTTAACTGATAGATTTGGCAGTGTGGCATGAAAAAGAGGTTTCTTGATTAGGTCCAATTAGCACCGTTGGGGGACTAATGATTAGCCAGTGACCGCTGTGGGTGGGACTGAAACCACTGTTGAGCTGTAATGGGGTATTTTAAATAGCTAGTGCTTGCTCTTTTTCAGCAGCGGCCAGGCGTGGGTATTGACATTAGGTTTTTACTTTGCTTCACTCTTAAAATCTCAACAAAAACACTATGTTGGCATGGCTGTGCATCAAAATACTTTATAATGAGGTGGATAGTTGATCTCTAATGATGGGTTAGGGAAAACCGAATCCTCTCCCCAGTGGAAACTGTTAGGGTGGACACAATGTCTGAATGAAGATGGAAACTGAGTGTCATAGGATGGCAGTTCTAGGATCAGACTTATTCTCTTAAGGCACTAACCATCCATCCTCATCTCATACCAAAGCCTTTCGTGGTCTGCTTTTCCCTGTCTTTACTCTTTCCTTGACTCCCTAGGAGAGACCTAAGAGTGCCTTGGAGTGCGTGTCATCACCTTCCGATGTCCTGCAGCCCCCAAGCAGCCAGCCCCGAGGCCGAATGACTGCGGAGGAGCAGCTGGAACGAATGAAGCGCCACCAGAAAGCGTTAGTTCGGGAGCGTAAGAGGAACCTCAGCCAGGGCGAGCGTTCCTGCACGGGCCTTTCCGCCTCCAGTGTCACCACCCAACGCTCGTCATCCTCCTCAAGGCTGCCCTCAAGCGCCTCTGATACTCCAGCCTCCGTACGTTACTCCCAACCCCACCGCAGCAGCAGCAGGCACAGGGAGCACCACCTCCACCACCAGAGCTGCTATGCCACCCTCCAGCCCCCACCCACATAATATACTAGTGGAAATGCTAACACACTAGCACGGCCTGCCTTGTGTAACCACTAGCCATTGATAGTAGCCAAAAAGACTAACAAGCTAAAGGGCGGGACTGACTACACCTAGATAGCTTGGTTAATAATTTATGAACAGTTGGAGACAAAAGGAGAACAGGGGATTGTGAGTAATGCTTGGCTAGATTCAGACCAGGAAAAAGAGGCACCCTGTCTATTTTATTTTATTTTTTTAAAGGTTCAGGGGTTCAGGTGAACCGTATTACCACTGCTCCCTGGTGGGACCTCACTGACACAATTCTGAATGTAAATCCATTGAGAAGAGGAGTGAGCTGAAGGCATCAGTCTGCCTTCCTTTCTCAGTTTTAGTCACCACAAAGTAGAGAGAAGAATCCATTTATGTACATCTACATACTGTGTACTTGTACACTTTTATTTATTTACTGAGTGATATTTTCAGTATACAGCTGTACAGTTATATTTTGTAGAGATTTGGTATTTAGAGAATATAAAGGAACGAGGAAAATGTTGGAAAAAGAAATATACATTTTCAGGTTGATAAGATGAAGAAAGATGCAATGCTAGTGGCACAAAAAGAGTATCATGATCTCACCTCCCTGCTTACTTTTCTTCAATCGAAATCCAAGTGCCTTGTTTATGTTGATGATCTTTTTGCCTTTGTCTCAAATGTACCTCCTTAATCAGCGTTTTAGCTAATCATGGTGTGTTCAAGGCATGCGTCCCCACTTCAGAATCATAGAAAAGATGCAAGCGCTACTTTTATGTGCAATAGCAGAATTTAGTCAGGAAGATGTGGGGACACTGCTGGTTTTAATCCCTAAAGGAAAACTTTGACATTTGAGATTTATGTTAAATCTAGCTTACAGCTAGCACTCCCCTTTGCTCTCAGTGAGGAATGCTAGGGATGCTAGCAGTGCTAATGTGCTTGGGTGAAGTTTTAGAAGTTTAAAATGTCAAAGTCTTCCAGTAAGGTAACACGACATAACGATAACTGCCGTATTGATGTTATGATGGCAGACTAACCAAATGTTTAACCACACAGCTGTGAGAGCTGCCTGTAAACCAACATTTCCCATAAATCCTTGAGAACAAATTTTCCTGTAACAGTGAGCAATACACAGCTTATCATCATCTGCTAATCCTTTTCACCCATTACAGTGCAAATAATAATAATAGTAATTAATAATAATAATGATGACAGAGCATATTTTATTTTTTTGTACTCCACCAGCATTAAACATGTTTACACCATTTGAATTTTTATTTATCATTTTGCGTGGACTACATAGTTATTTTTTTAGCTTTTGACTGTTTCATAATTACACTAACGTATTTACAGTTGGAGAAGAAAGCTGGCCTGTGTTGTATTCTTTTATAAATCATAATTATACATGACAGGATCAAGCAACTGGACTGAAATGCAATAAAAACAAAATAAGTTTAAACAAGAAGTGGACATCTTTGTCATGGAAGATCTGTGTGTACAGAATATGTGGGTGTTTAATTGCCTTGTGTGAGGTACAATTTGACTTCAGTGATCTGAGGCATTAATATCTTTAGAGAGAAAAAGAAAACTGACTTTATCAGATTTACAGTTAATCTGCAAAGATGTATTAAAGACTGATCATTTTTACTTGATGTATTGGTGACACGTTTCCTGTTAACAGGTGGATCAGATAATACTTGCAGTAGAAGATAGTTGAAGTCATTGTTCCTGTTAGTCTATAGTTATCAAATGGCGCAGCTGTCCACTCCTTGTTTTCAGTCAAATATTCACCCCAAAAGCTTTCTGCCATATGGTTTTTTTTATCTTTTCACAGCTGCATAAAGCCTGTCAGATCAAAGAGAGAAGTAGAAACACAAGAATGCTCAGCTGGAGAGTAGAAATATAGTAGAGAACTTAAAGAAGTGAGCTGCTAATCGCCACCTAATTCTGTGTAATTGAGAAGCAACGCACAACTCTTTTCCCCTTTTCTTTTCTATCATGTAGAGATTTGCACTTGACAATAAAGAGTTTCTTGCTTCTGAACCTCTTCTTGGCTGTGTTCTTCCTAATCCGGTGGGGGTTTGATGAATCTGTGCCTGCATGGTCTTCTCTTTTATCTCTGTCCTTCTGTGTGCGATTGATTCTCCTGAGCACAACAAGGCATGGGATGCAGTGTTTCTCAGAGCATGTGAAAGCACCAGCAGATCAGTCCCTGCTGCAGGCTACTGGAGTGGGAAGGATGCATGCATGGCTTTGATGCTCCTTGGATGATTACTCCCAAGTACCCCTCACCACACACACACACACACACACACACACACACACACACACACATATGTACACACACAGACTGACAGAAGAAAGGGCAGATCCAGAAACACATACTAATCATTTGACTGTCTTGTAGTTGTTTGTGGTTACAGTACTAAGGTTAATCTTGCTGTAATTATTCCTGGCTACGCATGAGTGATTCATATACATTTGTTTCCCTCTATCTGAGCCATGACACACTGCAGTAACACCACATTATGTACACAGAGTGTGTAGCCAACATTATGCTACACAATATTGTAGGAAGTATTTTTATTTTATTTTTGTGAAACCAGTAAATATCGCAGTTTTGCTTAAAAATATGTTTCAATGACCCAGTTATTTTTTTTATTAGTGGTTGCTAATTAATTTACTATCAGTTTAATTACTTATTTACTAATACCTTCATCTGTGAAAAACCCCCACTACAGCTTAAAAAAATGAAGTGCTTTAGCTTCTAACATGTACAGTACATCAGTTCTTGATGCTTTAACTTTAATCTAGCAGCTATTCCAGGAAATCTGACTTGGTAGCATTTTTTTTATAAAGACTTTGTGTACATCAAATCTAGTTCATTTATAGTTCTGATAATAATGGTGTTAATATTTAACATGAAAGGCTGTTATTTAACTTAAGGACTTGCATCTAATAATGATATAGGATACCCCCCCCACACACACACACACATTCTGGCAAGCTTTGTAATTCTGACTCCTCCCCCTTGCAGGTGTTTGACTGGCAAGAGGAGCGACCTGTAGCAGAAGGTCAAAGCGATGAAGGGTGGAATTCAGTCAAAGAGAGGGGAAGGATCCACTCAGATGAGTGGGTGATGGCAACAGCTACACGCATAAGAGAGGTGGATGTGGAGCCACTTGACTATGACCTGGACATCAGCCGAGAGGTGGGCACACGTGACTCTGTAGCTAGACGTCAGCCTCAGAAACACGGGCGTTTTGATACAGAGTTTTCTTTCTATCTCTTTGTAAGTCTTGGTCCTTAAAGTTTCTGGACATGATTTTTGTTGTGATTTGGCATTACATGGAAAAGAAAATTAAGTTGGAAAAAATCTGTACCTTTTGTTCCGTGTGCTTTTTGGTCATTCTTTTTTCATAAAAAAAACATATTAAAAAAAAATTAAAAATGGATAGTTATTTTATTTTCATTTCATACTTCAAATCCATATAATGTCAAACGAATTATATATTTTTGTCCTTTGAAATCAAAACATAAATTTGCAAAGAATAAGAAACAGAAAAACAGTCTTGTCATTTTATTTTTGTTAAACTGGAAATACATTTTTTTTTTGAGGCATCAGAGAAACTTTCCCATTGGCCACTGTAAAGTTAGCGAAGCTGGAGCAGTCCGTTATTTTTCAGAACAGCACACGCTCGTCTCTTAGAGAGGACGTCATGACTGCAGACAAACTTAGTTGAATTTTTGAGGTGAAAACTAGTGAAAACTTCCCGAAACTTTCATTAGGGAAAACCCTTTGTCTTCTCCGTAACAATGCAAAACAGCCGCAGAGATTGCTGTAGAAGACAGCCCCCCTCTTGCCATGTGTACAGCTGCTTCAGAATGTGGTTCTACAGCCATCCGAGCAAACAGCTCTGAAAACCGTAAACTGACCAGCGTCAAATCAAAGTGAGCGCTTTGTATGTAGCGTCTTGAGTTTCCTTGATCGGTTAGTTCTGTATTATGTGGGTTTGGAGTATGAAAGCCGTTTCTCATTTTTGAATATCTGTTTTTATGACCAAAAAGAACACGGACCCTTTTCAACTGTAGACTGCTGTGTGTGACTAACTGTATGCCCAACATGCAGCTGTCTAAACCAGACAAAGTGATCATCCCTGAGCGCTACGTTGACTCTGATAGTGAGGAGCCTCCTAGTCCAGAGGAGCTGGAGGAACGCACCCGTCGGGCTGAGCGAATCAAGAACCTTCTGGCCAAATCCAGGTAGATGGCGCTCAGAATGATATTATACAAGCGGATGGGATTTAGAGGTAACATTAAGTGTTTCTGCTCTTAAAGTGAGTTCTGGGTGTTTATCAGGTGGAAAATGAGGCCTTAGTGGTAATACATCAGATACATTAACACACAGTAATAATAATCCCACCATCATTGCACTTATTTTAAAGGCAAGTTAAGCACTGTAAATGCACCACTTACCTCCTGCGTGCTTTCTGAGCAAACATTCCCGTAAGCGCAGGGCCACAAGGCTTCTTGGTTCAAGTGTGCAGTTCAGATGACTGCTTTATGGTCAATCATGTTTGTGTCCTTTCGGCAGTAAGCAGAACATACAGCCATCTGCACCGCTGGACTTCAGTGAGCTGGATTCAGGCTCTGCAGCAGCAGGAGCGGATCATGACCGTTTCCCACGTGCTGGCTTCAGAGGCTTCACGCAAGAGCAAACTTGTTGCAGGTTAGTTAGACAAACATATAGAGCAAAGGTTTTTACATCACCGCACTCCCGAGCCTTCTTTAACACACAGCAATTTTAAATACCTTTTAACTTTTGATAGAAAAGCAAGTCAGCCCTTAAATAAGACCTTCAAAATAAAGACCAATCAGAATGTCCTTTCTTTGCCAAACTGTCAATTCTTGTAGAAATTACAAAACGCTCAGAAATTTTTGTTTCCGGTTGTCATGGTTAAACTGAATGTTGCCAAAATCAATTCTTATTTTTACTAATGGTTTCCATGCTACTTTGGTAGCGGTATACTTTTAGCAGGAAATATCTTAGATTGGCAACGTGTGATTTTTTTTTTTCTTCTTCTTCTTCATTGTCCCTGGTGTGTAGGGACTGAGTGGCTGGAGAGCTGGTGAGCATGTCTGGTCCAGGTACACCTGCCCTGACCTCTAATTCAAGTGTGAATTTATTGTATCTATTGTGTGTATGTCTGAGTAAATGTTGTTTTGTCAGGGTAAGGAATGTGCACAGATTGGTGACAAAAGGTGTTTTTACATTTTGCATCAAGCCCCTGAAACATCTGTGGACAGTCCAGGTTTCTTTGTTTCTGGGTGATATTCTGTCCAAAAATCCCCAGGAGCAGGTTTCACGTAGACATTTTTGACTAATGTAGTAAAATTGATCTAATCACAAAACTAAAATGACCTATTAAAACCCCCCCACCATACCCCTGATGAACTTGGAGATTGAATTTCTCATTAACAGAGTTACAGCTTGGTGACAGCTGCTGACACAAGATGTCTCATAATTTAGAAGTTATTTATCATTTATTGTAACTTTCTTGGCTGAATCCGCTGTTTAAGTGTGACGCCTGAGTTAGGCCTCATCCTTAGTCAAAATCGGACTTTGTGAAACCTGCCCCAGATTCCTTCTTAGGAATCACTTTGAATGGAATGGAGATGCTGCTTTGGCTCACCGTTGTGGCCTTCTTGATTCAAGTGGTGGTTTGGTAAAGGTGAGGGGGGGCAGGGGGGAATGTTATATAAAATCAATCGATTGAACTGTTTGACCTGCATCAAACAGTTTTATTAAAAAACATTTTTTTTGTTTGGGTTTTAAGTTCAAAATAATGCAAACTGTAACTGTTTCTCCACGTGTGCATAAACTGTTAGAAGGGACATATTTTCTATCTTTGTGAAAGAAAGGAGGAAAAAAGGTTCTGTGTTTAATCTTTCTTCATAGATCTGTGAGTGTGGTGGGTACGTTGTTTATCGCTGTTTGAAACCTGTCAGTGGTTTTGATGTTGTGGCTGATCAGTAAAAACGACTGATGATGCAACATTTTTTTCTTTCCTTCAGCCAGAGCGACTGCAGACCACTGAGCCACAGGAGCGACCTGTGCCGCAATAAAAGAAGATTGTTTGTGAAGGGAGTTTGAACTGGAAGGATGTAATCATTGGAAATGGACTGATTTATATATAACAAATCCTCTTTTTTTTTTTTTTTTAATGATTGTGGACAAAACACATTTTCAACAGTTTTTGATTCATATTTCTGAAGTGGTGTCAGGTTTTCTTGCTTCTACACAGCACATTTAAATAGTCATTTTTAACATTAGTGAGTTATGCTTTTTTTTTTTTTTTTTAATCTACATTTACCTGTATTGTTGAAAAGTGTCTACAGATTGCAGTGGGGTCGTTGTGACCATTTATTTATTACACAGTTTGGCTTCACGTGCTTCTAAAATATTTTTAACACTGTCACTCAATAATCCAGAACCACGCGAGTCATCACAAAAGCATTAAAACATTAATTCAACCAGCTTATCACATAAAAAGAAGTTATTACACAAAATAAATATTAAGATTAAAAAAGTGTTATTTGTTGTCTGTTTTTCTTAATGTTTTTCATTTTAAAAATGATTAATTTCTGGATACATTTTTTTTCTCTATCATAAGTTGAATAAACAAGAGCATATACTATAAGTTTAATCTAATTAATTTTGTTACAATATTAAATGTCTACTTGCATGGTTAATAGAGCAATGCATCAGGACTCTAAGACCAGGCAGACTGTGGTAGGCAACACTGGAGAACCAACTCCAAGGCAGTCCACCCATCACCATCAAGTGCAACATATACCAAAGCGATGCACTGTCCCCACTGCTGTTCTGCATTGTCCTCAATCCTCTAAGCCAGATCATCACTAAGAGTGGATATGGATATAGACTTAGGAGTGGCGTGACCAATGGGCGACATCAAGCTATGTGTCAGGAGTGAGCGAGACATCAACCACCTCACCAGGATCTACAGTGAGGACATCGGGATGTTATTTGGACCAGGACAGCTACAAGTACCTGGGTATCTCACAGGCCTATGGGAACCATGATACAGGAGCCACAGCCAAACACCTCCTGAAGCTAAGACAGGTGCTGAGAGGCCAGCTGAATGATAGGAATAAGATCTAAGTCATCAATACAATATGCCCTACCAGTCATCAGGTACCCAGCTGGAACAATTAAGCTGGCCACAGGAAGATGGCAGCCCCCAAGAGGAGCTGTTTCAAGAGTGCCTCAGGCAGCTGAAGACAGATGGTGATGAGGAACTATCGTGGAATTCCAAGCCCCTGCATGGCATGTAACATCGACAGAGGAAGTAGCTGACGTCAAGGAATCCTACCATAATGTTTTCACCGCTGTGCTCGATTGTGGGGATAGTGTTGATTCGATGCCAAAGAGCTCCATCTTGGTTTTATCTGACCGCAGGACTTTCTCCCAAGCCTTCTCTGAATCATTTAGATGTTCATTGGCAAACTTAAGACAGGCCTGAGCAGGGTCACCTTGCTGGCACTGCAAAATTTCAGTCCATTACAGCGTAGTGCGTTACCAGTGGTGTTCTTGGTGACTGTGGTCTCAACTGCCTTCAGATCTCTGACATTTTTTGGGCTGATCCACCACCTTTCTCATGATCATCCTCACCCCACGAGGCAAGATCTTGCATGGAGCTCCAGGCCGAGGGCGATCTCTGTAATTATTGTATGGTTTTTACTTCACAATATAAAGCGCCTAGTTTGTTGTGATTTGGTGCTAAAATTGAATTGATGGTCATTTTATGTTTCTTCCATTTCTGAATAATCTCACCAACAGCTGTCACCTTCTCACTAAGCTTCTTACTGATGGTCGTGTAGCCCATTCCAGCCTTGTGCAGGCCTACAGTCTTGCCCTTGATGTCCTTTGACAGCTCTCTGGTCTCTGGTGGTGTAGAGGTTGGAATGGAAGAAATTGATTCTGTGGACAGGTGTGCTTTATACACATGATGAGTTGAGATCTGTAATTGATTGATTAGCTGTGTGCCACATGGGTACATAGCTACTCTATGGGAGCCAGAATTCTGTCTGGGGTGCTCTGAGTATCAGGAAACAGTTCAGCTGGAGGTCTGTTTTTACAGTTCCAGTTGGGGTGTAAGATAATAGCCTTAAAGTCTTAAGTTGCATAAATAGAAGAAGAAGAAAACCAGATTGCTTTCCTTGGTTTGGTGACCAGTAAGATGTGCGATCAGTGTGACATCTAGTTATGCCATTGTGAAGAGCAAAGTATGCCTGAAAGTGAAACTCATGATTTATGAACATCACTAGCTAGATGTGGATACAAAGATGTGGCCTTTCAAGAATAAAAGGTTTTGAACAAAATATACACACAATAGAAAACATCCCCTTGAGAGAATTCTGCTACAAATCTACTACTTAAGAAAACTTTCTTGATAGGAATTTCCTATAATTTCCTAGACTTGAGTGCTTCTGAAATCCCTTCATTTTCTCTGCAGTGTTAACATAATTGGCATGTTTTTGAGCCTTGGTATACTCTGTGTATGTGTTTTATCATTATCTGCAGTGAAAATCAGTATTCAAGGGTCTTCTAGTTGGCACAGAATTAATTTAAAATCTCAGCTCTCCTAGCCTGAAGCCTGGATATAATGGGTCAATGAATGTAGTATGGAACGTGTGCAGGGAGTCATGGTCTGTGAAGACACTGCATAGAAGGGCAGAGTGGCAGCTTACCAGTCCAAGAACACTCCAACCCTCCTGGAGTCGAAGTAGGGAACAGATATGGGGGCGTCACCATTCTTCTTGTACAACACACTGTATTTGCACTAGTGCAGACTCCAAAGGTTCATTATCTTTCCCTTTTCTGTTAATTCCTTTATATATGACTCCTATATCCATCCATTTCCCAGACACCTCTACATCCTGGCAATGCCAATCTCACAGACCCTCAGTACAAAGCACTCCCCAGTCTTCAAATCTCTCTGTACAATATACAGTGGTGGAGGAGGAGGCACTCAGATCTTTTATTTAAGTAACAGTAGCCAGTCCAAGTTAAAGTTAAGATTCAAAATTCAAAATTGCATTCAAAATTACTTAAACAAATGTATGAATATGTTCAGTTTGTTTATGCCATGTTTGTAGCATGGAGTAATCATAGACTTTAGAAAGGATCTTGCATTAAACATGAACATTGTAAGATATTGCTGTAGCTACTTTGGATTCTTTAACTACCAGTAACAGCCTCTGGAGACCCTCCTCTGATCTTGAATATTTTCTCAGATCAAACTAATTCAACTCTTTCTTTGAAGTCAACAACACAAAGTGTGATAGTTTGGTTTCTGACAAACTACCAGAACTCAGACACTTGGATGTGGGTTCATTCATTCTCATAGATCATCTTTCCCTCCATTAGGTGCTCAGAGGCCCGTTTACAAAGCTTCACATGATCTCATCGTTCATTGTGACCTGTGATTGGGTGTCAGATGCCTCTTCTTCTGAATTTTGATCAATGGGCTATGCACAAGAAAATGCGTGTACATTTTTGTCACATTGTTTGCCATTTCTCTTCTGCGCTCCTCTTCTAAAATCTTCTGCAGAACAGTGGCCAATATCCATCTGAAGACTGGAATATAGAGCATGATATAAAGCTCCTGGTTGGCTGAACGTGTGAAATGTTTCTACTGGCCATCTTTTGATCTGAGATCTTCTTTTTCCTGAAGTATTTTTCCTTCTGCGGATCATTAAGCCCTCGTAGCCCACACGATCAACACAGTCGACTGGAATGTGATGTGCAGCTGTGGGTCTGCTGGTAATCCAGATGAAGAAGCTCTCTGAGTGTATTTTCTCTCCTCCATCAGGAGATGGATTTCCTGGTTGGCCCTTCTCTCTGCCCATTGAAGATTAAACTTCTGTACAGAGAGTGGTTTTTCAGTGCCAGCAGTGCCTGTATTCAGCACATTTCTGATGCATTTATCTAGTCCACAAAGGGAATAAAATATATCTTCACATTTGATTTGCTAATCTTTTGTCACTGGTCTCCTTGATGTGATGCAGCCTCAATCTGCCCGACCTCGTGTTCAATGTTAAGTTTCACAGACTCCATCTGTGATGCAGGGCTTGGTGTACGCTTTAAGAAGCATCAGGTTCCCGAGCTGTACCGTTCCCTCATAAATGTATTTGAATCGTTTCGATTTTTGTCTCAGTTTACACTGGCAGACATCTAGCTTGCCATAAATATCTAACTGTAAAGAGAAGACGACAACAAAAAAAACCCCCACTGATGATCAGAATTGATGAGAAATATCAAATATATTTTTTTTCAATTAGACATCACAAAAACAAACTGCAAAATTAAAATTCTATCTGCACACTAAATATGCTTCCCCAGTTTGTAGGCAGGCTCCTTTTTGGCCAGTTTCATTTAAGTAATTGTCTTGCATGTAATCATGTGATGTCATGTAGTCATGACACCAAACACCAACGCCTCCATCAGATTGCCAGATGGAGAAGTGTGATTCATCACTCCAGAGAACAACTTTATTGACAATAATACGTGCAGCAGTGTTAATTTCAGGTCTAAATAAGTCATTCCTCAGATTGGACAGCGCAAGGTGCACAGTATCAAAGTCACATAAAATTAATAAATAAATAAATCACCAAACAAGATAAAATAAAACATCAAATTAACTTAAATCTATCAAGAAGAGAAGATCATTTTAGGGCTCAAAATTTCTTTTCTCGGGTAAATTTCATTAAAAATGTAAAAATTAGTTTCTTTTACTTTGGGGTGGAAAAGATGAATCATTTTTCCTTTTTTTTTCTTCTTTTCACTTTTTACAAATCAAAATCCTTCAGAATATATTGTCTTATTATTGGGTTTGGGAAACATACACTTAATAAGATGTTTCTTATGACTTTGCACATTTATAATGACAAAGATCAGTTCCATTAATGCAGAACTGCCTCAAGAGACCTTTGAATGTACCACGTCCTCTCTTACCACTGATTTCAAAGACTTCGGCATCGCTTTGATCAATCTATTAGAACATTTAACCGTACACTGAATTTGATACTTCTCACAAAATTCTCTGTGTTATTACACATTTCCATCCATAAAATGAACAACAGCCCATATCCCTTTAGTGTTCCATTCCTCTGTGTACAGAGATTTTATACTGCATAGGATATATCTATTATTCCAAACTGGACTGTCATGTGGTGTAATGTTATGACTATAAATTAACTTCCAATAGAGAAGGACCTGCTGATGGAAATTAGAAAGCTTTACTGGTAATGAGTTGCATTCAAAATTGCAAAGCAACAAAAACTGTATTCATTTTTTTTTTGAAAAACCATAAATTAAAAACAATAAACCAAAAATAATTCCAATTATCAAATATAGCCGCAAGCGGCGATAACAGGTCCTCGCTGGCCGCCGCCCCGGTGCTGGTGACCTTTCTGGCCAACGATTCCAGTGGTGCCCTTTCACAATCTTGCCAAATGAAAAATGTTGCAGTTCCTCCATGTCCTGCATTTTCCAGAATACCCTTAGGAATCAAATGGGGGACAGAGGGCATTGCCATGGCAACATTGCAGACTTGTCTTTGACTTTTTTTGATCAGGTTGATTATTAGAATGTTTCCACCAAAATTCATGCATTTTGAAGAAAGTAAAATATTTTCTCGCCATATCAATTTTAGTTTGCATCCAGTAGGATGATGTCAAGAATCTAGAAAACATTTTTCATGCATTTCAGAGAAAGTAAATTTCTGGACCTCCATACAAATGTTTGTTTGCTTCGTTAGGGGGCGCTATTGCACCTACAGCTTTGTATCCCTAGTTGTGGGTTCAGGCTGGTTCAGTACATAAGTGATTAAATTTTTAGGCTGAGCAGACAAAAATTGTGTGAATGATTGCACAAACAATTTTGCGGCAAGACAAAAAAAAGAAGGCCAAATTCATCGCGTTGCTATGGCAACACTGTTGAATATTCTATAAAACCCCGAATAACTTTTGACGACCCGCTTGTATAGATGATCCTGAGTGATTTTTGTGTCATTAGGTTAAATACCCTAGGACGAGATTGTTAAAATATGAGGTGTGCAAAAATGCAGACTCTGCACTTTACAAATTTAAATCCAAGATGGCCGACTTCCTGTTTGTTGTCTGGAGTTGGTATGATATATTTTTTGTTAGTTTTCACTCAATCTCTGTATGACTCGAATGTCATGACTCTAGGACTAACTTGGGGGGGGGGGTAATGTATTTTTGAGTTTTCTAGGGGGCGCTGTTGCACCATTTTTTAAAAAATTTAAATTTTCACCAGACCTGACTTCTGTGCATAAATTGATGACTTTTCTTATATGTTCAGGGGGTCAAATTTGCAATAATTTGCAGAAAAGAAAAATAATAATAATGGAGAATGCTAACAATTCCAATTATGCCTTTTTCCAGTCACCTTCATATATATGTTTTTGGAAAGTGCTTGACGAATGTCGTACTCTGTTTATTGTTCAGTTCTACAAGGCAGATGTGACAGCAATATGAACATTTCTACTGTGAAGCCTCCCTGTTCTACACAGTGACCACCTTCATAATGTGTACAGCACTGGCACGTTTTTATACACAGAGTTGTGGGGGAAATTTCCTTTTGATTTGCAGGTTTTATCTGGACTTAGATGAAGAGTTTAATGCTGATAATATGCATGTGAGTCCAGCACAAAGGTGGACAGTAACTGCTTACTAACTTTTACTCCTTTTTGTTTTTTCTTCCTTTTTTTTGTTAATCACTTCAGGATTTCTACTGGAGCGTAGAGACGGGAGGGAGGATTTTTTTCCAAAGAGGAAACACCAAATCAGAGTTGATTTCATTCATAAACTACCATGATGCACATACATCTGAGCCTCATCTACAAATGATTTCCCCCAAAAGAGTCACACTTAACTGTCACAACGCCTTTCTGCTGATACCTCTGCTGGTGTAAATTCCATTTTAAGATGAGCAGTGTCACTTCCTTTAGAAAGGAGAGGAATAAAATATGCATATTATTGTACTTTGAACTGTTTTTTTTACCTTTATTTTTATTATATGTATTGTAAATATGTCACAGTTATATATGGACATGTTTTTTTTTAAATTTATCTCCATGGATTTCTGAAGCACTCTGATAGTAACTTTTTTAAGGCAATTGGTTTGTGAGGTTTTAAAAAGTAAATGAGACTCCTCTTCCAGTAAATTCAACTGAGAAATAAGCTGCAGGAGCTTTCACATTAGTTGTTTATAGTAGTAATTCTGAGTACTCTTTACTAACTCTTAAAATGTTAAGTACTCTGTAGTTTTTATCTTATCAAACCGGAGTGTTCGTGAACTACACTAAAAAAATCCTTTGTTAGCACAACAGACCTTTCTTATTCCACTTGTTTTTCAAGGGATCAGTTTGCGTGTTTTCTTACTAAACTAATTATAATTGACAGCGTTGCTACGAGTGGTTTGGACCCCCTTTGCCTTCTGAACTTTCTTCATTTGTGGCTCGGATCCAACAAAGAGATTTTGGTACGACAGCATCACAGTTGCTACCGATTCGTCTGCCAAACATGCATAATCCCATTCCACCACCACCACCACCTTGATCCACTGATACAAGGCTTCATGCTGACCCTACCATACAAATGTTACTGCAGAAACTGAGACTCATCAGACCAGGTGATGTTTTTTTCCACTCTCCAATTTTGATGAGTCTGTGCTAAATGCAGCCCGTTTCCTGTTCTTAGATGACAGGAGTGGCACCCGGTGTGGTCCTTTGCTGCTGTAGCCCATCTGCTTCCAGGTTTGATGTGTGTACTCAGAGATGCTCCTCTGCATATCTTGATTGTAATGAGTGTGTATTTGAGTTATTGTTGCCTTCCTATCCGCTCAAAGAAGTCTGACCAGTCTCCTCTGACCTCTGGCATCAACAAAGCGTTTTCACCCATAAACCTGCTGCTTCTTTGTAAACCCTAGAAATGATTATGTGGGAAAATCTCAGTAGATCAGCAGTTTCTTTAGTGCCTGTTTGGCACCAACAACCACGGCACGTTCAAAGTCATCTTTCTTCCCCATTCTGATACTCTGAACTTCTGCAGGATGCCTACATACCTCAATGCATTGGATCATTGCCATGTGATTAGATATTTGCATTAGTGAAAAGTTTCACAAGTGTACCCAGTGAGCATATTTTGATTATACAACTTATGCATTATTAAGGTACTTAAGCAGGATCATAGCTTTAAGTAAGAAGTTTAAAACACTTTTTTTCAACTTTACAAAACAATTATCCAACACAAAAGTGCAGCAAAACATTCACATTATAAATCTGCATTAGGACATGGGGCTACATATGGTCCTGAAAAGCACGACCAATATATTGTCCATGTAGGTTCCCAGTCATCCAGGTCACAGTCGTCTCTTGGGCTTGAAAAGGGGCGACTGGACTTCTTTTTCAAGCTCCAGAGACGACCAATATATTCTAGACCATTATTTTCAGATTTCATTTGATTGAATATTCTGATTTTCTACGGTCCACTTGGTGCCACCCTATTTATAAAATCCTGGAAATGCCTGGTGCATGCAGCTGAGATGGTTAAAATGAATACAGTTGTTAGTAATCAATGTTTACTGTTACTTTGTCATAGACATTCAATTGGTGCAGTTTTGATGTTCAAACTTTAATATTTCCCACAATAATGAGGCTCAAAATTGGTCATAGAAAAAAAAATCATGCTGAAGAAAGACAATATTTTGGCTTTAAACTGTGACACTTAAGATGAGTGTAAAATTGATTAGGTTGCAGTCCCTAAAAAATGTCATATTTCACCACCATTTTAACTGAATACTCATTTTATTGGTTTTTAGGAAATCATAAAATTCTTAATTTGTATACCAATCACAACTAATGCCAAGTAATTGTGTTTCATTCAACATAATTTATCGCAAATGCAGCGACTGTTAAAACGTCCAAACAAAATAAAAACGTGACCTTTTGGTTCCGCCGCTCGGCCGAAAGCCAAAGCTTCAGCCTGCAGACTTCTCTAAAGACATGCACACCAGAATGGAGTCTAACGATTAGCACTATGGTGGGTGACTGCCTACCGTTCAACAATTAACATCAAAACGTACAAATTTAAGATTACAAAAACTAATTCCTCTCTGCCAGTCTCCTCAGCATTACAAGGATTTCACAAAGGCCATTTTGTAGTTGTGTTTCACTTCCTCGTTCCTACTGTCCGAGCTGGTTCGAGACTCCTTTGAAGTTTTTTCCTCCGGCTCAGGATCGCTGCCTTGGTCCTGAGCTTCTTTGGGGGTTTTTTCACTGGTGGACTTCTCTGGCTCGGCTTCTTTTGTCTGTCCATCCACTGGTGGTGAAGGGATCGACTCTGGCTGTGGTTCAGGCTGAGGATAAGATGATTTACTTATAATTAGTATGATTTTACTTCTGTCCACAAGGAAGCAGGTTGCCGGATAAAAGAATATCCTAAAAATCCAGAGTGTAAACAGATGTACCTGTGATTTAGTGGCTATTTGAGACTAAACAAACCTCTTACAGTTCTGTTTTCCACTTTTTTTTATTTATTCAAAAATTATTACTAGTAATCCAATATGCATGCAAAATATGGTTTCCAATAAAAATTGTAGCTTAATAATTTTCCACAACTTTCCACCCCCAACATTATAACCACTGATTAAAACTGATCATCTTACAATGAAAAATATGCTGGGACACCTTGGGCATTGGGATTTACCGTATGTGGAAGCTACTTTAAGAAGTACCACCACTATAAATACTGATTTAGACCAAAATCCTCACAGGAAAAGTTTGTTAAACAGTAAAAAGAAAAAAGTCCCTAAACTCCCAAGATCCCAGTTAAATCAGGCATCAGCTACACCACAACCTCCTGGCAGCAGAAACCACTAGTAAGTCAGAGCTGTTTTGGCAGGACAAAGAAGACCTAGATGACATTTGTCTGCTTTAGTGCTGTGAACAACGCATGTTTCACACCACAAGTTAGCATAGTTAGGGAGTAAGTGTCATTCAGGTATTAAGTGCTCTGGGGAATATTTTTCCTTTTCATACAATACTGCCATGTAGAATTAGAAATCAGTTTTTACCACTTTGCAATGTTTGTTGCATTAATACTGAATCGCC